>CM039119.1:13361794-13396890 GCA_022036555.1 Microstegium vimineum
TCTTTGCTTTGTCCACTGGATTCAATGTAACCTTTGGGGTTGAGTAAGCTTCTTCTGGGAGGGGCACAGTCTTTTCGGGAAACCCATCCCCCACCTGATGGTAGGTCTACATGGGGATAGTGTCATTGCTCATTGGATTTGTCATGAAAAAATACCTTCATAATATAGTATTTTATTTCTTTTTTGTTCATACAAAAACATTTAAAGGGTGTATTGCAACTGTGTCACCCTAATCTCTCTAGTAAGTTTTGTTCCTGTTTTTTTCTCATATCTAACAAATCTCTTTCGGTCTACAAAGATGAAATAAATTATCCTTTATCCGGTGAACAGTTGTTTTCTAAAAAGAAAAAAAATCCAGCAAACAGTTCATCCCATACTCTTTGCTTTGTCCACTGGATTCAGATGTAACCATTGGGTATGAGTAAGCTTCTTCTGGGCATGGGCACATGTCTTTTCTGGGGAATCCATACCCCACCTGATGGTAGGTCTACATGGGCATAGTGTCATTGCCTCATTGGATTTGTCATGAAAAATACCTTCATAATATAGTATTTTATTACTTTTTATGTTCATACAAAAACAGTCAAAGGTGTGTATTGCAAGCTGTGTCAAAGTCCAAAACAAAATTATACCTCTACAAAAAAGAGGGATTACTTGCTATCCCATTCTATTAATTATTCGGTACAAAAAAATGCGCTAATGTTTTCTCATTTGTTAAGCAGGACTTGGATACTGAAATCATAGTCGCAACAGCAAGGACCCCTGATGCTACAGCAGTATCAGCTAATGTTGTCCTTGATGAGAGACAGATGAATGCTCTATTTCTTGATCTGGTGAGTTATGTTCTTGTGCAGTTCTATCTAGAACAGCAGAATGGTGTACTATTTCAAACAAAAGATGAAATAGGATAATATGCTATAAAAATGTTATTTCTCCTACGGTTAGTCTTTTTTGCTGTAGAAGCTTTTTAACTTTTAACTTTCGTGGTTGTGTGGATATGTGGACCTATTGAAATTTCTGATGTTGATTTCACAATGGATTGGGGACCAGCCCTTGACGTGCCTGAACTGGGATTAGGACCCATGTTGGGTTACAACTCTAGCCTACCCCAACTTGCTTGGGACTGAAAGGCTTGTTGTTTTATTGGGGACCAGCCCTATTCCAAAGAGTATAAACCTGAACTGTGGCTTGGCTGTCATGATGAAGTAGATGATGATAAGTTAATGTGGTGTTTATATATCAGTTTCATGATTGCAATAGTTGCCTTGATGTGTTGTGCGTGTTGCTGTTTGAAAGTTGAAGGCACTAGATTTTGATTTGTTTGCCATTGCTTTTTTGTGAATTTTCCCTAGCTATAGCATACTTCTTTTGAGAAACAAGAGAATAGAAAATGAAAGCTGACACTTCTGTTATTGCATTTCCCAGGTTAGGGTAAGCGAATCTTACGGATTGAAATTTCCTCGAGAGTTTGCTCTTCTAATGAAGCAGCTTCTGTATTTTGATCGCTACACGAGACTGTTGGCTCCCAGCATGAACATGCTGCGAGACGAGCGGATCAACATCTCTACCAATCGACAACCGAGAAGAACTGTTAGATCTTAGTGACACCATGTCATTAGTCACCAGCCACATACTAGAGGAGTTGTGATGGGCGATAATAGAAAAGCTCATGTGACCCAATACTGTATATAGTTTTGCCAGACCACCATAAAAATGAACTACACACTAGACATTGTACACTTCGTATTCTGGAATTTGGCGGTGTCGTACTAGCTGCTAGGCAACATGTAAATACTGTATGCCACTGTCAAAGTAAATTTCAGTAGACTGAACTGCTTTTGTCTCATCTTCCTGGTAGAGCTAAATTAGGTTAAGACGCAGCTGTACTATACTACAACTGTTGGTATAAAAAGTGATTGTGCAGCAGCTTAACGAGGTAGTAAGGGCTGGACAAAAAAACTCGTTGAGCTGGCTGAGTGGCTTGAAATTGCTCCGATTCAACTTGTTTTTTTTTTTTCATTTACATAAAACTAGCTTGATTTTAAACGACTTTCATCTTTTGCCCGGCTCGTTGGGCTCGGTTTAAAGTTGCATCTTAACAATTCAGGAGATTATGATAAATAAGACGTTAATTTTGAAGAAATCTCGAAAAAAAAGTGCAGTTGCTCGAAATACACCTAGTTCGGTACAGGTATATCAAAACTAGATAAAGCGGAACATGTTTTGTTGCATTTTCTCGGGGTCTCGTTGCACTTTCTCTGGGTCACCAAGAACAGTATGGAGTTATGGGATTCCATGACGAGACGGCACTGCAAAGTGGCTTTCAGATCCCATTACTCGTTGCAGCTTTACACAAAACACTTTGGTAAATATCAGCAGCTCAGGTTCGAGCTTCAAATAGGTACTGCTGCCTCTTTCCTAGGAAAAATGTAACTCTTCACATTTGATCAAGTTTTTATTAAAATATTTATATTTATGGCTCCAAATCAATTTATTATAAAAATACATTTTATAATTAATCTAATAATATTTATTTAATATAAAAATTATATTTTTAAATTTATAATTAATCAAACTTGGTATACTAAACTATGATATTGTTTTATAATTGTATTCTTCTAGGAACGGAGGTAGTACCAGATTTTATGTTTTACATTCATGGGGGGTTCTTTTTACTGCTTGAACTATCATGCTGCCAATTTATTGTATCTTCGTGCAGAACCAACATGCTTTCCTAGACTATATGGCCATAAGAGATAAATAAAACAAAATGAATAAGTTAAGGATCTGTTTGCATCCCATCCTAAAAAAGAATGTAATTATCACTTGTCAACAATTTTGAAGTTTGATCTATATAAAAAACTAACGATACCAATTAATATCATTAAATTATCATGTAAATCGATACTACTTTATATAAACTTAGTTAAACTTAAAAAGTTTGACTTGTTCCAAACCTAGGATTATTTTTTTTGAGGGGTAGGGGGGGGGGGGGGGGAACAGAGGGAGTAATATATGGTTAGCTTCTAACAATTAGTAGGTCTATTTGAATCCTCAACTGATAAAGCAGCTAATATCTTACTTACCACCCAACTAACAATTAACAACTAACTATTGATACTATTTTATATAAACTAGTTAAACTTAAGAAGTTTGACTGGTTCCAAACCTAAAATTCTATATTTTTGGGAGAGGGGTTAGGGGGGGGGAGAGGAGTAATAGATGGTTAGCTTCTAATAGTTAGTAGTTCTATTTGAATCCTCAACTGATAAAGCAGCTAATATCTTGCTTACCACCTAGCTAACGATTAACTATTAGGTGGTTTAACCTAGCTAAAGGCAACTCATAGTTAGCTAGTGTATAAAAAATGGGGTTTTAATTATTTTTGAAACAAAAAAACAAGCAACCATTTTCATGTCGCTTGTAATTGCTATGATAATTTAAGGGATAGATATTGGTTTTTTATTTTTGGATTGAAAACGAGGATGATACGAAAATCGCAAATGAGTGAACGATGGCAATGGTACCATGAAGTGAAGCCGTTGTGAATATAAAATGGCATAATTCTGTTGGCGAATTTGTATTAGTGTTTTTTTCAAGAAAAAACATGCAAATGCTAATAGTGTAGCCGTCATCAAACTCGTATGTACAAGTCATATTTTGTTTCCAAATAAACCTGAACATCTAGGAATTAAAAAAAACAAGAACGCTCGAACTTGAACTATATTATTGTAATTTTGTTGATCTAATAATGAAATTCGGATTTGCCACTGTGAGAAAAATTTGAGATAAGAACGTGCTAACCATGTTTTGAGAAACTAACGCTCGTATGCTTGTGAAGAACGTGCCGACCACTAAGCTTCTTTTGTTGGCCCTTTTTATAATTCTCATATGTTAACTTTTGAGTTTCATGTAAATGCAACCTTGTTAAATGCTTTTATATATGGCATAACCATGCTCCATTTTTTCACATATAAAAATTTATGGGCATTTTTTGCCAACTTATACAAACATGAAAATGCAATGATAATCTCACAACATTAATAAACAAGATAATCACGTACGTATTCATCACATCTGTGTTTTTTTAATGCACACGCGCGCGCGGGGGGTTGCCACTTCTTCTTGCTCCGCAAGTTGAAGCTGCCGTCACGAGCTACCACCAGGTTGGCTCCCAAGCGAATCCAATCCCAGTTCACTTTGGCTGTTTTTCAGCAGTAGGAGCAGCTTCTTCTAGAAAGGAAAACGGACCCTGCCCTGCCTTTTTTTTTTTTGAATTTGAAAAACCCATGCGGTCATGCCCTCTACCGGTGTTTAGAACCCCCGGTTTGAATTTTGAAACCCACGAATATTCCACACACAGCCCCGAGGGGCAGTCCCGTCATTCCTGCCGTTCCCGTGCTCCCGAAGCGAATATGCCCCACACAGCGAGCACCTCCGCCACGTGGGCACCTACCGCCCTGAGGTGGAGATTCCTTGCAAGGAACGACCACCGCGAAATTACCGAAACGCCCCTGTGCTGTTCAACTAATAATACCGTGACTCTTCCTCTTCTCCGTCCGTCCCCAATTTCCCCTTTGCCTCCCTCCTCTTCCCGCTCCCGTCCCGAAATTCGCCCGCCGATTACCTCGCCTGCCCTACCGGATCGAAGCCCTAGCCCTAGCCGAGGACCGCCCCATGGCTGTCGCCACCGTGCGCTGAGGCGGCGCGGCTCTTTTCCATGGGGTGAGGAGGCGGCGTGTCCCCCGAGGCGTGGGGAAGGATGGACCCTAGCTTGAAGGAGGAGGTGATGAAGGCGGTGGAGGAAACGAGGTCCGCCGCCGCGGCTGCGGCGGCGGCGCCGGCGCCGACGACGCGGTGCCGGGTGGTGCGGATCATCGTGCACGACGAGGACGCCACCGACTCGTCTTCCAGCGAGGACGAGGACGACGAGGAACAGGAGGGAGGGGAGCGCGGTGCGGCGTCTGCGTCGGCGGGGAGCGTGAAGCGCAGCCGCGTGCTGCTCCAGTCCGCTGGGTGTGGTGGCGCCGAGGACGACGACGACGACGAGGAAGGGGAGGGCGCGAGGTTCACGGGCGTGCGGCGGCGCCCGTGGGGCCGGTGGGCCGCGGAGATTCGCGACCCACTGCTCCGCCGCCGCGTCTGGCTCGGTACCTTCGACACCGCCGAGGAGGCAGCCGCTGCCTACGTCGCCGCGCGTCTCCGCATCCGTGGGCCTAAGGCGTCCTCCAGCGACCTGCTCCCGTCCGGTGCTCATGGTCACGGCGGCTCGCTCCCTCCGCCCGCTGCCGCTGCCGCGCACCGCCCGGCCCTGCCACCTCGTCCCCCGCCGCCGCCGCCCGCGCACCCACCGCCTCAGCGAGAGAAGCAGCATCTGCCGCCGCCACCTCGGCGGGAGAAGCAGCTGCCGCTTCCGCTTCCGCCGAAGAAGCAGCAGTACCCGCCACCGCCGCCGCCTATGCTTCCGCCGAAGAAGCAGATGTACCCGCCACCGCCGCCGCCTCTGCTTCCGCCGAAGAAGCAGATGTACCCACCACCGCTTCCCCTCCCGCCGAAGAAGCAGCATCAGCACCATCACCACCACCACCATCACCACCCGCCACCGCCGACACTTCCGCCGAAGAAGCGGCTGGCGCCCCCGCCTCTGCTACCAGGAAGCGAGAAGCAGTGGGTCGCCGCCGCCTCCTCCCCGTCGGAGCCGCGGTTCGTGCCGCTGCCGGTGTGGGCGCTGATGTCGGGCTCTGGGAAGCGCAAGAAGCGGTCGGGCTGCGGCGGGCGCGTCCCGGCCCTCCACACCCCCGCCGCCACCGAGGAGACCGGGCGCGCCTGAGAGGCTGAGGCCGAGACGGCACCGGCACCCCCTCGCTGCTACTGGTACCGCCCGCTCCTTGATCTTGAGATGCCGATCTGAATGGCCGCTCGATCGATGCCCGCTAATGTGAAGAGCCTGTAACCTCTCTCTCTCTCTCTCTCTCTCTCTCTCTGATTCATGAAAACTGATGATGCTTTTTGTACATACTGTATGCTGCTGCTGCTGGGACTGGAACTGGAATCGCCAAAGCAGCAGCGGGTGATGAACTGATCTGATCTGTGTAAAACCTGATGGATTATTATTCATGTGTAATAAATAAGTATCTGTTGACGATTTTCGATCCCTACAAGGTTTGTTTGTTGCTGGCTTGCTGCTGCTGCGGTCTGGAGATTGCAAGATTTGTTGTTGCCACTGTTGACAGATTGCAAGATTTGTTGTTGCCACTGTTGTTTCTTGTCCTCCTTCCCTTCCACGATGGATGGGCAGTGAAAGTAACGGCTGCGGTTCCGCTTCTTCTTTTGTTTGTAAAAAAAAAAAAAAAAAAGACTGGGACCTGTGTGTGATTACTAAGGATGAATTCGGTCAGAAACGGTCGAAAAACTCCTCTATTGATTTCTACTTTTATATTTGGATACGAACACGAAAGCGGAAACGATATAGCCGGAAACGAAAACGAAAGCGAACTTTCGTTGTTTCGAAAACGAACCAATTTGATCGGAATTATGTCGAACACGGTCGGCACAATATGAAATACCGACCCACGGTCCATAACTTAAAAAATATGCATGACCAAACTAAAAAATGTATGATTTAGTTCAAGCGCACATGGCCTAGGGTCTTAAGTATCATCACAATTCACAAACATATATTCGCCAACACGCTAATACAAATTTAGAATAAGCAATTAATTAATAGGACATAGATAGAAATATAGGATAATTGGACATGAACATCTACGGTTCATCGGCATCATCCATGATGTCAGGATGGCGGAAGCGCTGGCGACGCTGGAGGGATCTGGCGGGGCGGCGCTGGAGCCTGGAGCTGGGGTGCGGGCATGCGGCACTGCGGCCGTGCGGCGTGTGTGCGTGCGGCGCTGGAGCCTGGAGCAGCCGAGCAGGTAAGCCTTAGCTGGACTGCTGGAGGCCTGGTTTGTGTTACTGCCTTAGTGGGCTGGGCTGGGATTATGGGAATTGGGAACGAAGGAGCCTGGGACTAGTGGGACTGTAGGACTAGGGATTATTGGGCTAAATTCGGTTTCTACCGAATTTTGAATACGGAGAATTTCGAATATAATATAGGAATGTAGAAATCGGTCAAAATAAGTCCAAACCGAATTCCGCTCTGTTTTCGAATTTTCTGTCCGAATTTCGTACCGTATTCGAATTTTTCCGAAAAAACTAAAAACGATTGGATAAAATGTAGAAAACGATATGATTCGGTCGGGAATTTTCGTTTTCGTTTTCGTTTTCAACCTTAGTGATTACCATGACGCATCGAGCGGGCAGGGCAGAACGAGCACACGTGCAGGCTTTACACTTTTTCTGTCACAAGTGCACGCTCACTGGCAGCAGAGGTACTCGTACTCGTATCTAACAGAACGGCGTTGCGTCATTGCGTCCCAGCGGTCAGAAAGCAGTTGCCGGGGGGACAACATACGAGTAGGCCCGTAGGAATATGTGTACAGCTAATGCTCCTAATACTACTCACTCCATTCTAAATTTTAAAACGTTCCAAAAATATTAGAGTGACAAATCATCTCAGATCAAAATCATATAGAAGATTGTAAAAAATTTATAATATCAAATACTCCCTCTATACTCATAATTCAAATCATTTTGATAAGGATTGAGTCAAATATTGATAATATAAATGACGAATAAAATTTTAAGTTATTGAGTTTGAAAATGGAAAAAGAATATGAATAGATTTGTCAATTTTTTTTATAAAAGTATAGATATATCACTTTTTAATAAATATTTTTATAAAGATAAGAAGTTGAAGTTATGCTTTGGAGTCCTTGTGATTGTCCTAGACGACTTAAACTACGAGTACAGAGAGAGTAGATATTATATAAAAATATAATTGACGAATGATCTAATAATATTTAGTTAGTATCATAAATGTTATTATATTATCATATAAATTTGATCAAACTTTAGATATTTTGACTCTCTAAGTTTTTTAGAATGACTTATATTTTAGGATGGAGGAAACAACTAACAATTTTAACTCAAAACTACTTGCATACAAACAATTCGTGCTTCGCATGTTCTTCCACGCTCTTTATTTCGTTCTTCCTGGCACATCTTGGGTTGTTCTTTCAAATAATTGTGTTTGTACTAGTTGTCAATTTGTCTTTGTCGTGTCTAAGACTCTAGTCAAACAAATTTATTACAGCAGCAAGTACCATATGTTTCCTTCCTCGTTCCTCCCAATCGAACCGTTTGGCCCACCTACTTCAAAACGGATTACAATGTTTTGCCGTTGGTGCTACCAATCAGCTCTTCTTTACTATCGAACCCGGTGTTTTTGACTTTTTTCATGTTCCTATATATTCTGCATTATATAGAGGAGACCTATCTCATAAATATACTACCCCTATCGCAAAAAAAAAACTTATGTTTTAGTCATAATCTATAATAATCAAACTATTAATTTGATTAAATCTATAGAGATATTTATCAATAATTTTTACATCAAATAGATACGGAGTATACTATGAAAATATGTTACCCAATTATACTTATTTGGTTATTTTGTTGTATAAGCATGACAAACTTAAGGTAGCTTAATTTTAGGGGTGCAAATACAATGAAAATTTGGCTCTTCCAATTGTTTTTTTTTAAAAAATTGTGTGGGCCAACCGCATCCACAACGCTTAATATAGTTCCGCCCTTGGGTAGAATAGCCATTTTGTCTTGAACTAAGTGTCCATTTGGTCTTTAAAGTTTATTTTCGGGCTCAATTCCATCTCTAAACTGGCTGCTTTAAGGGTTGAAGGCCACTTTAATAGTTTAGGGATGAAATTGAGCATTACTACATGATAGTTTTTCCGAAACAAAATGACCTATTTCGCTTTCTCTTCTTATCAAATTTCTGGCTCGGACAACCTTGTAGTAATCCCTACAAGGTGAAATGAATTAAAGGCTTGATTTATTGTTGGGCATGGCATAATCCCTACATGGATGTACTGTATGGTACTCCCTTCATCCTAAATTATAAGACATTTCAAGAATTTTAAAGAGTCAAAGCATCACAAATTTGATCAATAAATAAGAGAAAATTATAAATATCTATGACATCAAATATGCATAATATAAAAATATAATTAATAAATAATATAATAATACTTAATTGACACCATAAATATTATTATATTGTTATATTAGTTTGGTTAAATTTGAGATACTTCAACTCTTCAAGATTTTTGGAATGTCTTGTAATTTAGGATGGAGAGAGTAGAATACTTATAGGCATGGTGGATTAGTGGACTACTATGTGATTAGCTCTACATCCTCCTTTTTGTTTCTTTATTTTTTCCATCCTCTTTGGTTTCTTTATTTTGGTCCTTGTCTTTTTGGAAACATTTATTAGCCGTAGCAGATCTTCTCTCTACCTGCAGCAGGCTGCAGCTCTACATCACCCGCCAACCTGAACCTGTGGTGTGGGTGCGGTTGGCCGTTGGGCTGCCTCTGCCTCTGCCTGCTGGGAAGGGACTTCTTGAGGAGCCGCGTTGCCTTTGCCTTATCCATTACCCTGAGTCCCTGACCAGCACAAAATATCGACTCCAGCTTGGGTTGGGTTGGGCAACTCGGAAGGGAAACTGGCGGGTCTTGAGGTTCCAGCTTTTTCTGAGTTTGGGCCGCCGCTACCTGCCAACGGCCGCCGCTCCGCCCCCGCCGCCGCCGCCGACATTCGGTGCAGGCATAGCTTTTGGTGTCAGTCAATCTGCCATCACCCATTCCGAGGAGGGCGCCGCGTGACTTTTGTACTACCAGCACCAGTACCAGCCATTGCCCATTCTGTAGCCGTGGAAGGATTGAAGGAATATTGCTGACTTGTCTAGCCATTAATTAGCACTGCATAAGCTTGGTTACGTGTGTAAAATCAGATTCAAAATATGTGATCCCATCCACCAGAGTCCAAAGCTGAACGTTTTTTTTGGCCTCCCTTTTTCTTCTGTTTCGAAACATACGTCAACATCTTGGTGCTTCAAGAATGTGATCATCTCCGCCCCCCCCCCCCCACCCACCCACCACCCAAAAAAAATAAAAAGAAAAAAAAGTATGACCACAGTGCTAATGGAAAATACTCAGCCTCAAAGAGCGAGGACCAGAGAGCATCATAGCTTCACCACCTAGCTCGGTTTGTGAAAAAGCTGGCTGATTGAATAATGTTAAAATAAGCTAATTAAATAATCTTTATCTCTATCTGTACAACTAAAAAACGCGGAGCGCAATCGTCCTCCGGTGAAGCGAACCCCGCCCCGACATAAATGCTCCGGGCCTACAGGTGCCAACAAGTGGACCACAGTACCCGGCACGTAACAACTAGCGTGAATTTAGCGGAAAAAAGACAGATGCAAGTCAACTTCTGTAATTCAGTTTTTTTATTCGCTAAAAAAATATCGTGATTTTAGGAGGAAAAAAGAGATGAAAATCAACTTCCGTACTTCAGTTTCCCAACAAAAATAAATATCCGGCCTGATTTTAGGAGAATAAAAAGATGCAAATCAACTTTGGTCTAAAAAAATCTACGATAGGTGTGATCTGAACTCGGCAAGCTCTCAGCCTAACTCTGTTCGGTTGGTAGAAAAACTGGTTGATTTCGATTAATTGAATAATATTCCGTGAGAGAATAAACTGAAATAAGTTGAAAGTAGTTCAAGCAAACAGAGCAATAATATGTTTCTAGATATTATCATGGTATAGCAGATACATTATTAATTTTGACTTGGCTACTAAATATATTATTTAATTTATGACACTCATCTAGTGTTCTATAAAAAAGAATAAGGTGAAACAAGCTAAGACTAGTTTAAACGAATGGGCGTACACTCGAGAAATTGACTATTACAGGACTCCAAACGTTGAGTTTCTCTATAATAGGACTCCTAAGGTTTGATTCTCTCTAATAGAACTTCAAACAATTATAATAAGCTCTAATGACATTTTTAGTCATTTTAATCTCTTTTAACATCTAAATACATGTATTTATTCCTCTCCTTACCATTTTACCCTGTTTTGACAGTGATTGTTGTATTGTATCGTTTTGAAAAAAAAATCGTTGTTGGCTGTTTGCTTCCCACGGCCCTTGGCCCCACCTGTGTCCAGCCGGAATAGGAATACTTTCAACAGCAATATTTCCGTGTCCAGCCATGACAGCATGTAGATGAAGATTGGCTATTCCTGTTCGAGTGTGTAGTTGAAAATATTCCTCTTCCAAGCAGGCCGCCCGCTGTGGCCAGTGCCCCAACGCCTGCCGTGTCCAGCCGGCGGCGGCCCAGCGCCTACCGTGTCCAGCGGCCTAGCTCCGGCCGTGTCCAGTCGGCAGCCCACCATGGACAGCAGCCCAACGCCCGTCGTGGCCAGCCCTAGGGCGCAGCATCAGGGACTGCGGCCTCCAGGCCGCGCGGGGTCATCGGGAGGCGGCGGTTGTGAGATTGCGACCTCCGGCAGCAGGGACTGCGGCCTCCAGGCGGCGGGGTCATGGAGGGCGACGGCGTGGGGATGGTACGTGAAGGAAAGGAGGCGGCATGGAGTACGTGAATGAAGTGGCGGTGCGAGGGAGATGAATAGGTTGTGAGATTGCGAGATGAATTACAGGAGGGTAATACAGACATTATCAGAAAATACATGTATTTGGGAGATGAGAAAAATGGTTAAATGACCCAAAATGTCATTAGAGCTTATCATAATTGTTTGAAGTCCTATTAGAGAGAATCAAACGTTAGGAGTATTATTATAGAGAAACCCAACGTTTGGAGTCCTATAATAACCAATTTCTCCGTACACTCTCTCCTATCGCTTAAATAGAAAATGTAGTGATTGAAGTAGATTTCCTATTACATCTTCTATCCCTAAATTCTTTAGAAGATCCCCTATTCTAAAGTTCTTTTTAAAAGATCTTACTATAACTTCTTATAGTAGATCTGGTGAAGATGCTCTTAGTATGGCTTGGTATACAAGCCAACTGATTCCGGCTGATTGAATAGTGTTCTGTGACAGAGAATAAGCTGAAACAAGCTAAAACAAAGCTGAAAGTAGTTTAAGCGAACTATACAAAATCAATATGACATATAATTTGAAACCGAGTGAAAGGATCAAGATGCCCAAGAGGGGGGGTGAATTGGGCTTCTTTTTAATTTCTAAAGCAAATATAAAAACCTATCAAATGCCAATCACCCCCTAGTGCCTACCGTCCGTGTGTCTTAACTAGAAAGCGGTAGCAATTCATGGGAATTAAAGGCAACCTAAGCAATTCTAGAAGGAAATGTAAAAACAAGACGGAAAAGTAAAGAGCTAGGGAAAAGAGAATCTCATGAACGCAGCGATTTTTTCCCGAGGTATCGAGGTGTCGACACACCCCCTAGTCCTCGTTGGAGCACCTCGCAAGGTATTGCTCCCCCTCTACCTGCGCAAGGGTAGAGTGCTCTCTACGGGCTGATTCTTCGCCACTCCGGCTCGGTGAATCGCCCACAACCGATCACAAGAGCTTGGAGAAGAGCCGCCAACAATCTCCCGGCGGTCACTTCCTCCGAACACCACCAAACCGTCTAGGTGCTGTCGAACACCAAGAGTAACAAGCACAAGACCTTCACTTGACCCTCTCAAGACTAGGAAGGTGGATGGATGCACACAAGTCACTCCTAATCACTCTAGGAGGGAAGAACAAGATGAATTCTCTCTAATCTCTCCCTCACTAGACTCTTGGCTCTCCAAAAGATTTCTCAAGGTGTCACCAGCTGAAACAATAGCCAAGCTATCTTCTAAGGTCCAAGGAGGCAACTATAAATAGTCCCCACCTCCAAAACTAGTCGTTTTTTACTTTTTCTTCTTTCTGCGTAGCCACCGGACTAGTCCGGAGCTCACACCACCGGACCATGCACACTGGTCCGGAGCTCACTCACGTTTCAAACTCAGGCACCGTCGGACTACTCTGTTTGGTCCGACGCACTGGTCCGACGCTCTGGTCCGGAGCCTCGGTGCTCTCTGAGTGAAAACTTATCTCTCTTTTACACACCACCGGACAACTCTCCTTGGTCCGGTGCCCTGGTCCGACGCTCTGGTCCGGAGCCAGGGTGCTCTCTGCATAGACCAAACTCCCTGTCTTGAGGCGTCGGACTAGCTGTCGGACACATCGTCAGACTAGTCCGGAGCCTTCTGACTCTCTGAACCAAGCCACCGGACCACTCTCCTATGGTCCGGTGCTTTCCAGACAGGTGGTCCGGAGCTCCTCGAGCTGAAAAACTGCCTAAGTCAGGGACCACCGGACTACTCTCCTTTGTCCGGTGCCTACTTAGCAGAGTGGTCCGGAGCCTTTTTTCTCCCTCTCTATCAACCGTTTTCGCTGAGGTTTCTCAAGGGATTTTTCTCCTACCACTTCTAGGGTTTATCAAAGGCTGAAAGCAAGGTCTCTAGGACTGGTTGTGACAAGTGTGCATATACCCACTTTCCTAAACTCTCCTAGGTCAAGCTACTAACCTCATACCCCTCTTTATAGTACGGTCAAAGGAAAAACAAAACACCTAGCTATACTTAGTGCCCTTCTCAACCTTATGGCACTAAGAACTAGCCTAGTCTTCGTCGAGTATCTCCATCCTTTGCAACCGAAGCGATTTCCATCTTGGGGGCATGAATGTCAATTAAGCCCATTCAAAATATATCACTCATGACCTAACATATATGACTTTGTCTCTGCAAAACACACGTTAGTCATAGTGATCTAGTATTGTCGTTAATCGCCTAAACACAAGGGTCCATGATTCTACAATCTCCCCCTTTTAGGTGATTGGCGACAATACAAGTTCGAGTAGAGAATAATGAGTGAATTTTGATAAGAGAAAACATGACTTGACATGAGATAGGCATGGGTTAGTAATAAGAAAGACAAGTACATGCCTAATCATTCAAGCCATGACAAGCACAATAGATATGAAATGAATATAGTACTTGATTTCAAAAAGGATATGCTATAGCCAAAAGATCAAAGATTAGCGCTGAAGCAATAACATAACCAAGCGACATGATATATAAATAGGAAAGTCCACACATGTCACACAACCAACAAGTCTCAAACATCAACCATATCATACAATGCAATAAGACGGTAAACGTGAAGCATGATGCACTAGAGTTTATACACAACAAAATACACAACAAAAAAGCGAGTCCTACTAGCTCCCCCTAAAGCTAGCCCATCTACTCGATTCTCCCTCTCCCCCTTTGGCGTCGAAACACCTAAACTAAGCATTTGGAGGTGGAGTGGAAGCAGCCGTGGAGCGGTCGAGGACCCTGAAAGCTGCCAGATATGTCTCATCATCTGAATCCTCCCCCTGAGTGTCCGTAGCTGGTAGTGAAGCGGTCTGGGGGTCGGAAGCTGACTGGTCTGCTGCGGTCGACGACTCGGGAGCAGTAGCTGGAGAAGAAGTAGGAGCGGTAACCAGTGCTGGTGTCTCTGCTGGGGACCTCTAGAGCTGCGGTGACCGGTGGTGCCTCAGGCACTGACTCGTCTGGAGTCTGAAGAACCGGAGACGGCTGAGGCTGGACTGGAGTGGAGGAGACAACCATAGCATCGGTAGCGATTGCAGCTGTCGGAGGGGTAGAAACGGCTGGAGCCCGACTGTCATGGGTAGCCTCTGAGGAAGCTACTGAAGAGCGGTGCTGATCAGCTGTGGGAGCGACAAGCGCGGCCTCCCTTGGCATCGGGGGACCGGGGGACGGCATTATATCACGAAAGGGTGACAATCTTAGATGCACCAGTGTAGGGTAAGGGAAAGGAAACTGTAGAAGGGGGTGAACTGCTTGGGCCCCAAAAAGCCAACCCTGGCACCTAGTCGGGTACGGAAGGGAGGGGGTCTCCACCCCGAAGTCCAGGAGAAGGTGGGGGGGATGACGCTGCCGGGGTGACAGGGGCCCTGGGGGCCCAACTGGGGTCCTACTGAAAGAGGCCCCCCAGGCTCCCCAATGACTGAGAGGGCGGGAATGTCATCATCGAACTGAAGCTGCGGGAACTCTAGGGGAGGGACCATCCATTTCACCGTACCATAATCCATTTTGCCTGGGCGGGAGAATGAAGACGCGAATCTAGCTCATAGAAAGATCTGGGGCATTAAAAGTGGCGCCTCGAGTCGCTGCATCTTCCGGGCGCTGCTGTTCTGGTATGCAGTGAAAGAACCCCTGCTCTTTTCATTCTGTAAGGATTTGACATCACGTCTCTTGGAGAGGCAGAACCGCCACCCGTGTTTGCCCCTTGGGGGCATCTGGGGAACCCGGGTGGAAGTCTGCATTGAGCTATCTGTTTTCCCCTTGGAGGCATCCTCCCCTGTATTAGCCCCGGGCCCTGCTGCCAACACTCCGAATGGCCTCCCCTGAGATAAATCCCCCGTCAGCGGTGCTGCCCTCTCTCTGAAAGTGGAAACCCCGGGTTTCAAAGGCTATCGAATGCCCCCGGACTTGATCGGGAAAAAATAGGCCCCTGACCCAAAAAGGCAGGGCCAGGGTGTCCCCTTAGCTCAATAAAGATCGAAGAACCCGTTGCATAGGGAAACTGTCGGGGCCCCACCTCTCTTCCACCTCACTTCATAAAAGTCTGAATGTCAAATGGTGTCGGGATACCAAGTCAAGGAGAAGCTGCTGCATTTGGTAAACCTTCCTTTTCCCTGTGCGGGGGACAGAGAGACGGGCACCTGTTCAACTATAAACGGGGCCCTGAGCCAGGGGGTGCGCCGGAGCCCTTGAGAAAGGGGTTGAATAAGGAGCCCCCCTGAACTCAAAGTACGGCCCCGCGATCGGGAGGCACTGGGGCCCCCTCGGAAAACCCTCTAGTGTAGGTAAAATCCCCCCCCTCCGCGAACAAAATCTTTGAGTCTGGTAAGTCACCCGTACCCTTGCCTGGAAAGGGGGTTTACTGCACAAATTTGGCCCCGGATCTCCCAAACTGTGCTAAACTCTTGCCCCCCGCCGTTTTTACCGAACCCCGAACAGATGGGGAGCCCGGGGGGTTTAAGTAATTGGGGGGGTTCCCCCTGCTAGCTCAAAAGTTTAAGGGCAAACCCGTGGGTCGATCTAATTTGGGTCAACTGAGCTGCTCATAGAAAACCCCCTAAAAAGGGGGAGCCAACCGGTGAAGCTCGGGGGGCCCCTGCCGGCCCACTTCTCTAAAGCAACAACCTGGCTTCTTTACTTTTTCGTGTAAGGGTTTCGGAAGGTGAACTAAAAATGAACGTTGTGGGGGCCCCGACTGGGTATGAGAGAAGGGACGGGTGGACGCCCCCCGGAAAAGGGGCCAAGGGGGCCCAAGGCCCCTTGAAAGTCTGGGTCCCCGGGGATGTCCTCAATTTTCCCGGGGGGGAAAGGGGAAAAATCCCCGGGGGGTGCCGGCTAGGGGACCTGGGGGACCCCCTCGTTTTCGCGGTCCGCTGCATCCCATGCCTCGGCTTTTAGCCTCTGAAATTTGCGCTTTTCTTTTATTTCTAACCATTGGCTTCTTGCCCTTGTTTGGGGAAAGTGGGGAGGAGGGCATCACCACCGACCCCGCCTAGCAGAGTCTACGGGAAAAAACAATCAAAAAAATCACGCCCTTTTAAAGAACCACTGATAGATCCCAAATACACTGCCTCAAGAACCCGATCTTTCACAAAAAAATGATCGGCAAGAGCAAATCAAACCAAGAAACCACTACGAGGGCCCCAACCCCGGACTGAACCTCGTGAGGCTTTCCTCAACCCCTTTTCGGGCTTTCCCCGATTTTTAAATGCCATGACTGTCCGGATAGAAAAAGGAAATACTAACATATTAATTCTAGAATAAAAACCGTATGAAGAAAAATTAGAGAGTATTGAAATGCTGACAAAATTCCCCAGGTAAGGAAACGTAAATTCAAGCAAACTCAAGTACAAAAGACTCCCGAACGAATTTACCAGTGCGATTACAATTGGAATTGAATTTAGTGGTTGGTTTTAAATTGGGTTTTCAAGAAATAAATTCAAAATTTAATTAACGCCAAAAAAGCGCGAAATCAAAAAACAAACCATCCCCAGAAGTGGGCACGGAGTCGACGACGACAAAGGAACCGGTTGCACAATATGAAGACAGAGAAAAGGTTTTGAGGACAAACCTGTCCCGATTGGTCGAGGAAAATGTCGAACCCCCAAACCTGGGTTGGGCAAACCCTATCGCGTCTTGCTGAACAATCGAATGGGGGGGGGGGGGGAAAACCCCTTTTGGGGGGGTTTGGGCAGGGGGTAAGCAGAGCAGTCCCCGGGGGGCCCGGGAGGGGAGGGGGGCCCGCGGCGGGGGCGGGCAGCGGTGCAGGGCGGCGGAGCAGGGGCGGGGTTTGGAAAAGGGGAAAGAGGATGGCGGCGGGCGCGGGAAAATTCCCCGGGGGAAAAAGGCCCCCGGGGCGAGGTGGGGGGGGGGCCCGGTGACGAGGGCGAGGGGGGTTTTTAGGAGCTGAAAAAAGGGAAGGGGGAGAAACGGGCCCCCGGGGGGGGGGGGTTTTTTAAAAAAAAATTGGGAAGCTGGACCACCCCGCTTGGTGGGGTGGTGGTCCGAGGGAGGCCGGGGGGGGCCCAGGAAAGAAAAACAGGGGGAAAAATGACCACCGGAAACGATGGGACGACCCCCGGATAGCCCAATGGGGGCACCGGGGGGGGCCGGGGGAAAACAGATAAAAATGACAAGGCCCCGGACAACTTGCATTCCCCCGGGTTTTGGCGCGGCAGGGTCCGAGGTTTTTTTGGGGGAGTGTTTATGCAGGGGGGGTTTTTCCCGCCCCCCCGGCCCATAGCGTGGGCCCAATCAGAGTGGTCCGGGGGGGCCCGGTGCTTAAAATTGCTCTAAATTTTTCCCTTTTTTTCTCCCCAATTTTTCTCTTAGCAAGTACCCAAAAAAGACCCAAAGGGGAAAAACACATGTGGGACTTACAAAGAACCATCTCTAAAACCCCAAAAAATTTTAAAAGTGTTTCCTAGGCTAAATTGGGGTTTTCAAAAAAAAATTTTAAAATAAAGCCCCAAAGGGGGTTCCCTTGGGGCCCCTAGAGGGGATTACTAAAGCAAAGCAAAAATTGTTCCCCAAAGTGTTAAACCTAAGGGATCCCAAAAATTTTTAAACCCGAAAAAAACGAAAACAAACTAAGGGGAAAAAAAAAGCAAAAAAGGGAAATTTTAAAATTGGGGGTTTTCTTGCAATTTTTAAACCGGGGTTAATTTGTCACCGCTTTGGGGGCGGTTTTTTTAAAACCCTTTTTTCCCAACCCTTTTATTCTTCCCCAAAAAAAAAAAATTTTATTTAAAATTTGAATGCATAAAAACCACAAGTCATTTTTTAAAAATTTTTTAAAGGTGATCAAGCAATTTAATCGTTTTAAAAACCTTTAAAAAATTGATTCATCGAGGGGTTTTTGAAGATATCCCCAAAAGATTTTCGTTTTTTAACCCAACTATTGTTTTTTTTCCCAAACCACATGATCTCAAAGAAAGTGAGGGCGAAATCAATGTGTTTGGGTAAAAAGGTGTTAACCCGGGGTTTTTGGGGCAATTTAAACGGCGCTTTCTTCCCCCAAAAAAAAGGGGAATTTTTTTTAAAAAACTCGTAATAAAAGATTTTTGGGGGTCTTATAAGATTTGTGAAATTTTTTGTTCCCGGGAAATGTTTCCGCCCCCCCCCCCCCCGGGGGTTTGAAAATGCCACATGTTTTGCTTTTTTGACCCCCAAAAGAAAAAGGTCTTCCTACAGTGGCACCCCCGGGGGTATTTTTCCTATAAACCCTTAAAAACCCGGTTTTCCCCCCAATGGAAATAGCCAACTATTGGAAGGGACCCCCTTTTTGGGGATCCCAAAAGGGAACCCATGTAGGGGTCCCCCCTTAAAATACCTAAGGTTTTTTTTTAACCCCAAAAAAGATGCGACTCCTTAGGGTTTTTTTTAAAAACCCTAGCCACATACAACACAAAAACATGACCCCCCGGCCTAGTGCGGTGGGAAAAGAAAAACTACCGTCTTTAGAACGATAAGGGTTTGACGATGGGTTTCCCTCCCCCATCGGTCGAATGCCCTTAGTGGGGTTTGGGGGTCTTGTTTTGGGTTGCAATCCTCCATTTTTAATTTCTTAAGTGTTTTTAAAAATGTATTTTTCCCTTTAGTTTTTAATGCCCCTTTTTCCCCCATTTGCTTCACTTAAAAAACCGGGGAAAAAGGGGGTTTTGCTCCCCAAATTATTGACTTTCCCCCAAACCCTTTGGGGCTTCAATCCCAAAAACTCCTTGAAAGGGTTTTGTTTTTTGGGCCCCAAAAAAATAATGTCATCGACATATATTGGAAAAAACAAAGATTTCCTTTTAAACTTCTTGGTGAAAAGTGTAGGTCGCGACCCGGGATTTTAAAAACCCCTTTTTGAGGGGGAAAATCCCTTCCCTTAAATACCAAGCTTTTTTGGGGGCTTGTTTAAACCCTTTTGGGGCCTTACAACCTTTACACATATTAGGCAAGTATGGGTCTTCAAACCCGGGAGGTTGTGAGCCTTTAAAAAAATTATTAAGAAACCATTTAAGAAGGCCTTTCACATCCCTTTTAAAAAAGGGTTTTAAATTTTTTTATGTGAAGTTCCCAAAAAAGGGGGCGGGTGGGTTAAGTCTTGCAAACCCGGGGCAAAAGTCTCTCCAAAATCAAACCTTTTTCTTAAAAAAGGGGAAAAACCCTTTTCCAAAATCTTCTTTGTTTTTCCCCACAACCCCCCCCTTGATAAAAATTTCTTTTCCTAAAAAAACCCCCCTTTTTGGGCCCAAAATTTTTTTCATCCCTTTTTGGGGGCTCTTCAATGTCCACACTTTGGTTTTTCCCGGGGGAAGTTTTTTGGGTTTTCATGCATGGGGGCCCCCCAAGGATCCGCAAGTACTTCTTTTTTCACAAGTAGGGTAACCAAAAGGGGAAAAAAAAAGATGTTTTAACATAAGATGCAAGTCTTTGAGGAGGCATTATCCCTTTTTTTTTGGCCCCCCGATTTATCATGGGGGGGAGCTTTAAGGAGGATTTGATTTTTTTTATTTGTTTTTTTTGGGGGGGATGTGGGGCTTCAAATTTCTTGCTTCGGCCCCGGCTTGTTTGAAAAAATTTTGGGGCTTTTGGCTTCTCTCATTGATCTCCTTTATAAAATTTGGGCGTGTGGGTGGGGGGGATCTTGATTTCTTCATTTTTAACTTTTTCCACCCTTGCGGGTGTAGCCCCAAATTTGGGCTATTTTTCATTGCCCCCCCTAAAGGGGGCACCCCCACTCAATACCCCTAAAGCGCCCCCTTGGGACCCCCTTATTTTCATAAAAAATCCAAGTAATCTTTCTTCAACTAACCCGGGTTTTTTAAAAAACCGGTATGTTTGGTTTTAAAGTAATAAAAAAAGGAAACCAATGTCACACCCCCTTTGGGAATTTTTCCCAAGTGTTGGCGTTTTGTAGTTACCCCTTTTAAACCCAAAAACACCCGAAAGAAGAAATATCCGGTTCTTCCATTGACAAGTAAAGGGGGGTTTTTTCTTTAAAGCCTTTGGAGAAGAGAGGGGTTTTGGCATAGCAAGGGGGTGTTATTGCCCCCCCAAAAAATTTTTGGGGGGGTGTTTTCTCTTCAAGCATAGCCCTTTCTAGGGGGTTATGATGCCGGGTTTTTTCCTCTCAAACCCAATTTTTTTTGGGGTATATGTGGCGGACCCCCATGCTTGACCCCAAAAATTCATCCCCAATAATTTTAATCTTTTTTTTTCACAACTCGGGGGCCATTGCCCACTTCAATCCCCTTGCTTCACATCAAATTCATTTTGGCTTTTGTAGAAAAATTTTTTAAAGATGCCTTTGTTTTCCCCTTTTCTTGAAAAAAAAAACCCCCAAAAGTGTCCCGGATTGTCATCCATACCCCAAAACAATAGAGATTTCCCCCAAAACTAGCAAGGGGGTGGGGCCCGAAAAAGCCAGGGTTTTAAAAACTTAGGATTTTGGGGGGTTGCCCGAAGGCCTTTTTTGGTGGTGTTTTTTATTGTTTCCCCCCCTTGACATCACTAAAAAGGGTTTTTCCCCCTCAAACCCCAAATTCCCTTTTTTCCCTCAAAACCATTTCCTTCTTGCTAGTTCTTAAAGGTTGACATCCCCCAGAGCTAATCTTTTTTCCCAAAACCCAAAAACCCCAAAAAATTTTTGGGAGAATGACCCCTTTTCCCAAATTGCTTCATTTGGGGGTTGAAGTCCCCAAAAAGGGTTGTTGTCCCGGGAAAAACCCCTTTTTAAAATCTTGAGGGAACTTCAATCTTTTCACAACCACCTTTTGGGGGTTTTTAAAGAAAAAAAAAAACCCCAGATCACAAATTTTGCCCAACCGATAGCAATTTTTAAGCTCAATAATTGTATACAAACATTTGAGTTTTAAATTTATTTTGGGGGGATACCCCCCTTTCCCCCAACCCTTAAATTTTCCCCTTTGAATTATCCCCAAAAGTAATTTTGTTTTTAATTTGAAAAATCCCCATCAATGTGGTAAACCCGGGGGGCGTGGGGGCTTGTTTTGAGTGAAACCCCCTTTCCCAATTACCCAATGGCTCCCACCGGTCTTGTGTTCCCCAACAAAGCAATCTTGGGGGTTTAAACTTGTTGTTTTTGGGGAACCCCCCTTTGTGGGGGCCCCATTGCCTTGTCAACCAAATCCCTTTTTTAAACCCCAAAGGGAAACCCCAGGGTTGTTCTTCATTGGGGGTCCCCAAAAAAACCCCAATGGGTTTCCCTTTTGGAAACTTTTTTGTGGGCATAGTGAGGGATCATGGCAAATGGGGGCCAGTGTGCTTGGGCAAGGTTTGGGAAAATGGAGTCTTTCATTAAATGTGATGACCAATTTTTTCCCACCAAAACCCCCCTTTGGCTTTGGGTTTTTGGTTCTCTTGATTGTAGCCTTTCTTTTTTTGGGAGTGTTCTTCTTCAATCTTGACCTTGGGGCCCTTTAAACACTTGATTCCCCTTTTATCCAAAACTTTTTTTCCTCTTCATGATGGTGTCATTAGAACTCCTTTGGAGGTTGTGGCCCTTGGGGAACTTTTCAAAGGGCCCTTTTAAACTTGGGTTTTTCATTCTTTTTTTGGGAATTTTTTTTCCCAAGGAGTTGTTTTAAGGGGATAGATCTTTGTTTCTTCTTGAAACCCTTTATGGTTTTTGGGCTTTTTTGCCTTTAGGGTTTTTGAAACTTTTTCCCTTTGGGTTTGAGTTCTCTTCACTCTCTTCACATAATCCCCAAAACTTGTCGACTTCTCAACTCTCTTGCCCTTTCCCCTTTGACTTTCCAAGGCCCATCACAAACTCATATCACAAGAGGGGAAAAAGCCACTTAGCACCGGGGTTGTTCAAATTTTTAAAATCTTTGGGAATAATTCATTTTCTAAATAAAGTCCCTGACACTTTTCACTTGATTGTAGTCATCTTTTTTTTAAGTCAAAACCCTTTGAGGATCTTGGGGTACCCCTCAACTTAATTTTTTTTCTTGGGTTTTAAAAAGGCTTTTTGGGGGCCCCATGCAGATGTGAGAGATTAAACTAAGTTTTTTAAAAAAAACATTGCACTAAAAGTTATCAAGCTTTTTTATGCAAGTTTTCCCAAATTTTAAAAAAATTTTCATTTTTTCTCTTGACTTCCTTATATCTAGATTTTGTTGCAAATTTTTAAATTTTTTTATCATGGGGAAAGGGGGTTCTTTCACCCCTATACCTTTGAGAGGGGCATCATCACATCCCTTTTTGTACCTTCTTTCACCCCTTTTGCCTAAGGGAAAAGGGGTTGAGGATGAGCCCCTGATGAAGGGGGAGGGGGGGGGTGGAATCGAAAAAACCAATCCCAAAGCGGCCCCTTTTCTTTTTCCCTTTCACGGAGGAGTCGCTTGAATCATCAATTTTCGGGAGCTAATCCCCCCCCCAATGTAACCTTGCCATCCTTTTCTTCCCTTTTTTGGGGGAAATTGAAAATTTTCTTCTTCTTTTTTGGTTGTCTTTTTTTTGTTGTCATCACTTGAGTATCATTTCCCCCCCTTTTTTTCTTGAAAATTTTTTAACTTGTTTTCCCTTTTTTTGTCTTTCTTCCTTGGGGCATGCAGGGCTAAAGACCCAAGGGGGGGGCCCCAAAAATTTTTGCAAATTTTTTTTGGGGGGGTTGGTTTCCCCTTAAAGATCTTGGAAGAATTTCTTCTTCTTTGAGCAAATTTGATCCATTCTTTTTTTGCCTTTTTCCAAATTTTGGGGGGGTCTTTTTCCCCCCTGAGAGCATGTTGTTTTTTCATTCTCATTTTTGGTTCAACAACTTTTTAATCTTGACTTCCCCTTTGGGAAGATTTTTTGGGAAAAACCAAAATCCTTCTTTTTTTCCCTTCCCCTTCTTTTTTGGGGGGTGTTTGAATTCCATCTTTTTTCGGGTTAAATTTTTTTTCATTGATCTTCCCCCCAAAACTTTTTGGGTTTTTTTAGTTGCGGAGGTCGCCTTGTGAAAACCCTGCGTGTGGTATACTTGTTTTTGGAAAGGGAAACCCCAAAAGTTCTTGCGTACCACCGGCCGGGCATTTTAGAGGGGCCCCAAGGGGCCCTTCAACTTTCTAAAAAACACTTTAAAAGGGGAAAACATTTCTTGCATTTTCAGGGGAAGCAGGGGGGAAAGCTTTTAAACCCTTTGCAATGAAAAGGGGGAAACCCTTTCTCTTTCACTTTATGCCCTCGTGAAGAGCAAAAATTTTTTTCCCAAAAAACTATGCCGGTTTTGAAATTTCCGCAAAAAGGTTTGGGAAAACACCTTGCAAATGCCACGGAAAAAAATATTTTTTCCTTGGATTGTTTTTCAAAGTAAGGGCCCGGCAAAAACACGATCCCCCCTTGGGGGGGGGGTTTGGAACCCGAAAAAACCAAAGGCCCTCAAGGAGGCCTCCATCCGACTTTCCAAAAACGGAAAGTCCCCCCCACCCCAAATTGGGGGGGGGGGGGCCCTTTTCCCCTTTTGGGAACTTGCTCAGGGGGTTTTAACCCTAATTTGGGGAAACCCTTTTCTTTTTCCCAAATTAAAAGGATAGATCCCCCAAAAGGGGGGGGGTTTTGGGGGCTTTTTTTAATTTCTAAAGCAAATAAAAAACCCTTTTCAAATCCAATCCCCCCCTTAGTGCCCCCCCTGTGTGTTTTTAAATAAAAGGGGGGAAGAAAATTTAGGGGGAATTTAAAAAAGGGAAACCAAAGGGCAATTCTAAAAGGGAAATGAAAAAAAAAGCGGAAAAGTAAAGAGCTAGGGGAAAAAAAATTTCTCATGAACCACTTTTTTTTCCCCGGGGGGATCGAGGTGTCGACACCCCCCCCTAGCCTCGTTGGAGCCCCTCGAAAGGGAAATTGCCCCCCCTCTACCCACGAAAAAGGGGGGCTCCTCGGGCTATTTTCCCACCCCCGGGTCGGTAAAACCCCACAACAAACACAAGACTTGGAAAGAGCCCCAACAATCTCCCCGGCCCATTCCCCCGAAAACCCCCCAAAACCGTTTGGTGGGGGGCAAAACCCCCAAGAAACAAGCAAAAAGACCTTCACTTGACCCTCTAAGACTGGAAAAGGGGGATGGGCACACAAGTCACTCCCAAACACTCTAGGGGGGGAAAAAAAAGATGAATTCTTTAATCTCCCCTCCTAGCCCTTTGGTCCCAAAAATTTCTCAAGGGGGCCCCAGCAAAAAACAATAGCCAAGCTTTTTTTAAGGCCCCCCAAAAGGGGGCAACTAAAAAAAGCCCCCCCCCCCCAAAATACCTTTTTTTTTCTTTTTCTTTTTCTGCGTACCACCACTGTCCGGGGTCCACCCCGGCCCCTGCAATTTGGTCCGGGCTCACTCAGTTTCAAATCGGGGAACCTTTCGGATACTTGTTTGGTCCCCTTTTTGGGCCGCGCTCTGGTCCGGGGCCTCGGTGTCTTTAGTGAAAATTATCTCTTTTTTTCCACCACCGGAAACTCCCTTTTTGGCCCGGGTTTTCCCCGGCCCACGCTCTGGCCCCGGAAAGCCAGGGGCTCCGGGATAGACCAAATTCCCTGTCTTGAGGGGTCAGACAGTGGGGACACATCGTCGGCCCTAGTCCGGGCCTTCGGGACCTTAAACCCCAACCCCCGGGAAACCCTCTCCTAGGGCCCCGGTGTTTTCCCCGACAGGGGGGCCCCGGACCCTCCCGAGCTAAAAAAAATGCCAAAATCAGGGCCAGGGCAACTCCCCCTTTGGGGGTCCCCATTTTCAGAGGGGGCCGGGGGGCTCCCGACTAAAAAAATGCCAAAAATAGGGACCACCGGACTCTCCCCTTTGGGGCCGGGGGCCCATTTTTCAGAGGGGTTTCCGGAGCCTTTTTTCTCCCCCTCTATAAACCCCTTTTTTCGCTGAGGTTTCTAAAGGGGATTTTTTTCCTACCATTTGGGTTTATAAAAGGGGTAAAAAGCAAGGTCTTAGGACGGGTTTGGACAAGTGTGAAAACCCTTTTAAAAAAATCCCCGGTAAAGCAAAATAACCTCAAACCCCTTTTATAGCCGGGAAAAGGGAAAAAAAAAAACCCCCACAACTTAGTCCCTTCTCAACCCTTTGAAAAAACACCCATCTTCGTCGAGTTCTCCACCCTTTGAACCCCAACTTTTTATCTTGGGGGGGGGAATGTCAATTAACCCCCTTCAAAATTATCATATGACCTAATATATGATTTGTCTCTGCAAAAACACGTTATATATGATTAGTATTGTCGTTAATCCCCCAAAAAAAACCCCTGATTCTACAATCTAAAAATTCCCACTGTTCAAACTTTTGGGGGAAAAAACAACTTATCCCATCACCCGGCCCCCCGGGAAGTTCTAATAACCAGATATGCCAATTGATTCTACCGTTCATAAAAATCCAGGGGTCTCATCAAGTTTTCACTTTTGACTTTTTTTGGATGATATTTGCTATGGGGGTTAAGTGGATAAAAGGGGTGGTTCACATTTCCCCCCAATCCCCTGTAATCCTCATTAATCAAATTCCACCCAAACTAGCACAAACGAAGGAACCGTCAATCAAATTGCGCAAAAAAGGCATCTATTGAACCACATAAACTTTTATAAAAAAAACATTTTGGTATTTTTAAATAAAAATTTTTTAAATTTTTAAATTTTTTTAAAAATTAGAATTTTAAAAAAAAAATAATAAAAAATTTTGAAATGTATAAAAAAAATGTTTGTTTAATGGGTTTTTTAAAATTTTTAAAAATTAAAAATTGGGTTTTAAAATTAAAATTTTTTTATATTTTTAAGGGGGGAATAATAAATTATACATTATTTAAAATAAATATATAAATTTATTAATTTAATTTAATTCAATTTATTAAAGGGATAAAATATAAGGGGGTTAATTATTTTTTTTTTCCCCCGTAAGGGTTTAAAAAAGAATTAAAAAAAAAAAGTTTTTTAAAAGGGGAATACCCCTAAAAATTTTAATAAAATATTAGGGGAAAAATAAAAAAAGAATAAAAAATATGATTTTATTTAAAAAAAGGGGTAAAAAAAAGGGGAAAGTTTAAATCTTTTTTAAGGAAAAATATTTAAATAATTAAAATAATTTTTAAAAAAAGAATTAAAAATTAAAAGGGGGTTTTGTTAAAAAAAAATAAAATAATGAAAAATTTTTATTTTTTTTGGGTTTATTAAAATAAAAATTAATAATATTTTAGATTATTTAAAAGAATTCCCCCCCTTGTTTTTTTTAAAATTTTATTGGCTAAAAAGGAAAAAGAATTATTTGAATTAAGGGTTGGCGAACATCATTCTCGAATTTCTTTAAAAAAAAAATAAGGATTTTTTTCAAATTTTTTATATTTAAAAAAATTTAAAAAAAAAAAAAATATAAAATTTCAATTTGGTGAAAAAAAACCAAAAAAAATTAAAAAATAATTTTTTACCCCAAAAAGGGCTCTTTTCAATAAAAAAATTTAACCCAAATTCCAAAAAGTAAAATTTATTCCCTTAGGGAAAATAGTTAAAATTTGAAGAGGGATATTTTAAAATAATTTTTTCCTCCTTTTTATTTTTAAAAAAAAAAAAGCCCCTTTTTTTTCCAAAAACCCCCAAAAAAAGGGTAAAAATTTTGAAAACAATGGTTCATCCCAAAATGTCTTTTTAAAATTTTCTTTAAAGGGAAATTTTTTACCCTCAATGGAAATTTTTTTACCAAAAATGAACCATATTTTTAGAAAAGGCCCCAATTAACATTTAAAAAATCCTTTCAATTTAGTAACTTTCCTTTTTTTACCTAAGCTGATTTAACCAAACCTTGTTTTAACAAATCCAAACGGGAAACGTTTTTGACCAGGTTTTTAAAAACTTTTTTGGATTTTTCCACAAGAAAAGGGGTGGAACAGTTTTTACGGTGATTCTCCTTTTAAATTAAAGACCCCACCTTGGTAAAAAATCAACTTTCACTTTTCCCCCCACCCCCCAAAAAAACCCCGCCCATGGGAAACAAAAGTTCCAAGGGGTTTTTGCCCAAATGAAGAAAAAAAGGGGCAAAACAAAGTTTCTTTACTGGTTTTTTCCCTTAAAAAAAACCCCTATAAGGGAAACTCCATTATATTTCTTCAGTTTTAAAATTGAATCTAGGGCCTTTGGGAGTTTTGTTTTCCTAAAAAGGGAAAAAGGGGAAAAATTTTTTTAGAACCTTTAAAAAGGGCCCCAAAAAAAATAAAAAACCAAAAAAACAAACAAAAAAAAATAAAAAAAAAAAAACCCCCTTATTTTAAAAAAAAAAAAAAAACCTTTTTTTAAAAAAAAAAAAAAAAACAAAAAAAAAAATACATAAGAGGGCATAAAAAGTTTAAATGGAAAAAAAAAAAAACTTACCCCGCTTTAAAACTTAAATTTTTTTTTTGCCCAAAAAAGGGAAAGTACCTTAAAGTTAATTAAAAAAGTGCCCTTAGATTTCAAGCCCGGTTTTTTTATTCCCTCTATGAACAAAATGGTAAAAAATTGGGATAAGAAAGGGAATACTTTAGAAACTGATTGATTTTTAAAAAAAAAAAATATTTTTTAAAAAAATAAAAATTTTCCCCTAAAAATTTCCAATCTAAACAAAGAAAAAAATTTGGGGTTCCCCTAGAAATCACCAAAATGTCATTATTTGACTTAAAGGGTTTCATTTTACAACTTACCCAAATGGGATACGGGGCTAACCAAATGTTGATTTTAAATTTTTGAGGGAAACTGCAAATTGAAAATACCCACAGTTTCAGTAGAATAAATTTTTTTTTTAAAACAAAGGGTTTTTATAGTTAGCTGTTGGAAAAATGTTTCGTCTCTGAACCCCAAACGGCGCCCCAAACGATTTTTTGTGACCAAAGGTCGAAATTAAACGGGGTTTTTTGGATTTGGCCCTTACAGAGTTTTCCCGGAAAAAAAGGGGCGCTCCCCCATTCTTTTTCAGGCTTCTGTGCTATTAAAATCAAAAAAAGGGTTTGGAAGAGCTTTCAATTGACCCTTTTTTCTTATTTAACCTTTTAGGTAGCAACCCCCGTTTTGCCTAGAAACATCCCAAAAATTTTAATTTAAGACCAAAAAAAAAAAAGATTTAAACTTTTTTTTTGGCCAAAAAAAAATGGAAAATTGTTTTTTGTAAAGGTAAAAAATCAAAATTGGGAAAAAGGAAAAACTCCAAAAAATTTCCAAGGTAAGGGTTCTCCCTTTTTTCAAAAAAATTTTTTCAGGGGCCCATTGGGGGTCTGGATCTTGAGAACTTTCTGTATTGCCCGGAACCGTTCCTAAAAAAAGTGATCTTAAAACTTCATTAAAAATTTTTCCAAAGTTAGCAAAATTATAGGTCCTTAACTGAGTTCACTTTGATACAAAAAAAGGGTTGTTCCCCTTTTTTTTGTAACAAAGGGAAAAAAAAAAAATTGAAAGGTTAATTTTTTTTCAAAAAGGAAAAAAAGAATTTCATTTTAATCTTCAACAATAAAACGAATGTCCATTATAAATTTATTGAAAAAAAAAAAACCCCTTACCACTGCTTTAAAAAGCAAATTCTTCATTAAAAAAATTTGTGTGGTTCTTGTATAAATTTTTTATTTTTTTTGGCTTTGGGGCCCCCCTCAATAAAAAAGGGAGGGATCTTCATCCTAAGTTTTTCCCCCCGGGCCCTAAATGGCCCCAAAAAAGTTTTCTAAAAAAATTAAAGAAGAAATTTAGAAAAAATTTATTTTGGGGGAAAAGGTTGTGGGGGGATAATTTAAAAGGGGGAACCCGGAAAATTCCGCAATCTTTTTACAAATAAAGCCAAGGGTTGGTGGTTTTTCCCTGAATCCTCTTTTCCCTAAGGGGGAACCCCTTTTGATATTTTAAATTAAAACATATTACAAAAACCCCAGCTTTGTATCTTACGGGGAAATTAAACAATGGGCAGCCTTGGGGAGGCCTTAGTACCCCCCGGGGCCCCGGGTGATCCCGTGGAGCTCATTTCGGGTTATTTTTTTTTTTAATTCATAAAATTTTTATTTTTTTGTATCAGCTTGTTGGAAATAAAAAAAATGAAAAAATTGAAAAAAAAAAGGATGAAATTTAAAAAATTTTTTAAGGAACTTTTTCAGCGATTTAAAATACCATCCCATTGCCCCCTTTCAAGGCCCCTTTCCTTGGGAGGGGAAAAGGGGGAAACAAACAGGGTTCTAAAGGTTAAGCCCCAAGGGCCAGCTTTCCCAGTTTTCTAAAAAACGAAAAAAAAAAAAAATTGAGCAAAAAAAAAAAATTTTTTTCAAGGGTTCTTGCCCCTATAAAAAAGGGGGGAAAAGTTAAAATAGGGTGAGTCTTTTTTGTTTTAATGGAAAAAATTACTTTTTTTTCGTTTTTTTCAACTCCCCAAGAAAAAAAAGAGGATAATCTTTTGCTCCCCATTAAAAAATCCCCAAACGGGGTTTTTTTTTAATTTTTATGGGGGCAAAAAAAAAAATAAGCACAAAAAAATTAAAAAAAACCCCTTGGTGAATAAAATTTTCAAACAAAAAAGGAAAAAACTTAAGGGGTGGGGGGTTCTTCAAAGAGGAAAAACCCGAAAAAAGAATCCCCAAAGGGGCTTAAATTTCAGGGAACCCCCCTAAAATTAATGCAAGAAGTGGGGCTTGGGCGGGGCCCCTTTTTGGTCCCAATGGGGGCCTTTTAAAGGGCCCATTTTTGGGTGGGGAAAACGGATTATTGGGGGGCAGGGACGGGACCGTCCCCAAAAACCACCAAATCTCATCAACAATGCAAGGGGAAGAAGGGGCAAATTTATAAAGATCCAAAGGGTAATCCAAAAATAGTTTCCTCGGGGTTTTTTTTTAACTTTAGAGGGTTTCAGGGGGAAAAAGGGGTTGGTTGTGGGCCCTGGGGAAGGTAAGAAAAAAAAAAAAGGGGTTTTTTTTTTTTTCCAGCGGGAAATGGGAAAGCAGGAAGGGGGGCCCCCCCCCAGACACAACACCAAAAAAAAGGAGTGAAAAATTCTCTAGGTTTTGAGAAATTTTTTACAGCTCCTTTTTTTCCTTCTGCTATAAAAACTTGAAATTCCCCCAAAAAGAAGAAAATTTAAAAGGGGGCGGATTAAGCTTAAAATTTTTGGTTCCTTTTTGTGTTTTTATGGAATTTTTAAAAAAAAAGCCCAGTTTTAAAAAGGTTTTAAATTTTGTTTTTTTTGAAATTTAATTTGCTTAAATTTTTCGCAAATTTTTAAAAAAAAATTTAAAATTTTTAAAGTTTTAGGGGGAAATTTAAATTTTATTTATTCTAAAAAAAAACCCATGTAAACATTGTACCCCAAAAAAAACCCCTTACCGTTTTTCGCCCCCTTTTTTGCTTTTAGACCTGGACGGTGGGGTTTCTCCGGGGAACCCCCCCCAAAAAGGCCAGGGAGGGAAGGGATTTTGATTTAAAAAAATGGCATACAATAGAAAAATAGGAAAAAAGTTAATTTTTTTCCAGGAGGCTTTTTTTTTTTTTTGGGGCTTTCAAAACCCCCTAGGTGTTTATTTTATCCCCCCAGCCGGTTTTTTTATTTTGGTTTTTTTTTTTTTCCGCTTATTTTTTTTTTTTTTTTAAAAATCATAGTTTAAAAAAGAAAAATTTTTTCTTTATCCCCCGAAATTAACATGAACAAAAAAAAATATTTATACAACAAAGTTTCGAAAAATTAAAAAAGTTAAAAAAACTTTTTTAAAAAAATTTTCCATTAAATTACTTTTTGTCTTCATAAGGACCCAAAAAAATTTTTTATTTTTTAAATTTTTTTGATTAGGGCACCAAAAAAAATTTTGAAAAACAAATAAAAACCAAAACGACGCCCGTTCAAGATAAAACCATTTTTGGTTAAAAAAGTTTTTTTTTTTTTGGGGGAACCCGAAATTGGGGAAAATTTCTTTTTATAAAAAAATTTTTTTTAAAGGAAGGGGAAAAAGAAACCCTTTTGGGGTTAGAGCCCGAAAAAAAGGGGGGAAAAATAAATTGGTTTTTGAATTTTTTTGTTTCCTTATTTCCAAAATTTTATAAAATTGATGGGTTTTTTTTTTGATTTTATAAATGAGTTGTAGTTAAAAAAAAAAGGTTTTTCCCTCAAGAAACCCCAAAAAATACCCCAAAATTTTTTTTAAAAAATAAAATCAAATTTTTTTAAGGTTTTTTATTTTTTGAAATTGCAATCAAACCAAAAAATGAAAAAAAAAATTTTTTTTTAAAAAAGGGCCCCTACAACCCCCAATTTTTGTTTTTTTTCCCCCTTTTCCTTAAAATTTTTATAAAATTTTGGAAAACAACCAATTGAGGCCCAAAAATATAACCAATCCTTGTCAACTAGAGTTAAATGAAACCCCATTTTAAGGGTAAGGGGTTTTTCCCCCGGGGCGGGGGGTTTAAACCCCCAAACATCCCGGTAAAGGTAAAAAAACCGGCCCCAAAAAGAAGGGCATTTTTAACCGGGGGAGTTTCCCTTGGGGGGGAACCTTTCCGGACCAAAAATTTGCCCCCAAACCCCCCCAACAAATTTCAAATTTGAAAAAAAAAGAAAAGGGGAAAAAATTCCCAAAAAAAGTTCTGTTTTTAGATCGGGTGCTTTTTTTTTTGGAGCTTTTCATTTTTTTTGGGACAAGTTTGGTTGGAAAAAACCTTTTTTTTTTTTCCCAAAACTTGTCCGAAAAAAAAGCAAAGAAATCCGAAAAAATACACCGACCATAAACATAATAAGGAATTTTTTGCCGGGGAAAAAAAGAACAAACGGACCAAAGAAAGGGCCCCCGGCCCGGGTTTTTCGGTTAGAATGGTTTTCCCATTTTTCCTGGTTTTCCTATCTTGAATTTTTTTTTTTCGAAAACTTTTTTTTTTTGCTTAAAAGGTGGCGCCTGCAAACTGAAAAAAAAAAAGGAAAAAAGAAAACGGGGTTTTTCCCTTCCAAGGAAATTTTTAAAGGGGGGGAATGAGAAGAAGGGGGGAAAACCCCTGCCCAAACACCCCGAGGAGGAGTAGAGTGTTCGTGGGTTTGGTTTAAAAATTTTTTTTGAAAATTTTTTCTTCGTTTCCCGTTTTCTGATTTTTTTTTGCATTTTAAAGCAAAAAAAAAAAAAAAATATTTTTTTTTTTCAAAGGGGAGGCCCCCCTGGAACCAAACCCAAAAGAGCCCCGGCAGGTGGGGAAAGCTGCATTCTGGGGCCCCCGATCTCTAATTCCCTGTTAATTGGTTTTAAAATGAAAAATTTTAAGGGGCCCATTTTCATTTTTTTTTATTTACAAATTTTTTTTTTGTATAGGGGTGACATAAGTCAGAACATGCCAAAAGAAAAAAAAAAAAAATTAAACACATGGGTTTTACCCGATTTGGAATATTTTAGGGCCCCCAAAATTCCCCCAAAAGTACCTTCGGTGGCCCCACAAGCCCTTACCCTAGGGAAAAAAATTTTTAAAAATTTTTTTTTTTAAAAAAATTTTGGTTTTAAACGTGGCAGGAAAAATGGGGTTTTCTTCGCGGGGGGAAAGGGAAAAGGCGAAAAACGCGAAATGGTGGTTCTTTCAAGGGGGGGAACCCAATTTTTTTCACACAAAAAATATAAGGAAAAAACTTTAATTTTTTCTTCAATTAATTTTTTTTTCCCCCGTCTAAATGAAACTTTTGGAAAATTCTTCCCCCCCTTTTTTCCCCTTTTGATAAATAGTTTTTTTACCTTTTTCCCAAATTTTTTAGAACGGTTTTGCAAAATTTAATGTTTTGTTTTTTTTTCGGGGTTTTTTTTGCTTTTTTTAAAAAAAGAAATTTTATTTGTTAATTAATTTTTTCCCTTTTTGGGGCTCCCAAAAGGGGCCCGAATTAACGGGGGAAAAAATTTAATTATTTTTTTTTATATTTTCCAAATAGTTCCCAAAATTATGTTTAAATTACAAAAAATTTTTATAAAACACTTATATTATCATATTTTTTAATTTTGTCATTCCCAAAAAAATTTTGGTTTTTCTATTTTTTATTTTTCCATTGGGAAAAATGTTTTTTCAATTTTATTTTAAAATTTTAAATAAGAAAAAAAAAAAATGAAAAAAGTTCCCTTTTCCCAAATAAAAAACCCCAAGATTTTTCCCGGGTTAAAAATTTAAGTTTTTTTTTATTTCCATTGCGGGGAAACCGTTTTTGAAGGAGTTTTTAAACTTTTTCATTGAATTTGGACTCCCCCTTTTCAAAGGGAAGGACAAATTTTTCCCCAAGAGGGTTAGGGGTGTTTGGGGCCCCTCACAAAAAACGCCAAAAGGGCCCCGATGAGGGGAGCCCTTACTTCCCTTTTTTTAAAAATTTTCCCCGGGTTTTTTTAAATTTTTTACTTTAAATATTTTCAAATTGGGGGTTCCTTTTTGTTTTAAACTTCTATTACCTTTTATTTTGAAAAAAATTGAAAACTAAATAAAATCAAGGGGGGGGGGGGGGGGGGGGGGGGGGGGGGGGGGGGGGGGGGGGGGGGGGGGGGAAGGTCTGAAAGTTGACCCCAAATTTTCTCCCAAAGCTTGGGTTTTATTTGTCAAATAGGAACAATTTCATAAAACAAAGTCATTATACTTGCATTTGCTAGGGAATTATTTTCCCTATAAAGTGGCTCTCTTAATTCAATTTTTTAGCAATTCCCCCTTGAACCCAAATAAATAAATAACCCCTTGGAATAAATATCTAATAAAATGACTTTTCCCTAAGAGGTCCAAATTTTTTTCCATATTTTGAGACAAAATATGAAAGCATTCATTTAATCCATGTAATGAATATTCAAACTTTTTCTTTGTACCGGTCCATATTCAAAGGATGGTATCCATATTTTATGGGGGCACGGTTCTTTTTAGAGATGCTTAATACATATCTCCCCAACGAAAAATTGGAAACTTGCTTGCGCCATCTTGGATTAACCCTTTTTAAAAGGGCATGTTACAATGTTTTCTGGAAAATCATTTTTCGGCTGATGGTTTTTGGGCTGATAATACTGAAGTTTTTTTGTTTCGAGAGAAAAAAAAATTTTTCATGGTTTTGAAAGTTTGGGGTGATCAGTTTTTGCGGATATGACAATAATTATAGGTATTTTAGAAAATTTTTAGTTGTTTTAAATATTCGCTTTAATAAGCAAAATTCTTTAAACCTACTCTAGGAAGGGGATAAGTAGTCTTCAAACCCGGGATAAATCCCTGTCAACCCTGTGCCATGATCCCGGCATGGTACCAGCCTATTTTACTATTTACCTGAATTTAATAATTGCTTTTTCTGTTATCCATATGTCATGTGTAGCTTTTACAAAGCTGGCCTGTTTCCTCCTTTTCCCCTTTCCCCCTCCACATTATTTTTCCCCCGGGGTAAAAATGGAAAGCGTAGCACACCCAAATTTGGTGTTATTCAAGCTTCCATTTTAAGAGATTTATACTCTGGGTTTTTCCCCCGGAAATTTTTTTTTGGATTTCAAACAATTCAATGGGATCCGAATTATGGGGGGTGTAGAAAGCTTTTACCATATATACTCCGTGTATAATTTTCCATCCCGTAAAAGTATATAGAT